>CM055825.1:5070968-5113788 GCA_029582265.1 Zoroaster sp. YZ-2022 | reverse complement strand
GCATAAAATTCGCTGATTTTGTACCAACTTTACGTCGACGACACGGAACGGGTATGCTCTGACCTTGCCGAATACGCCAGCGATGCATCGGGCAATAGACATCATCCCGCACTCGTTCTACAACACTTGATGTTTACACCAACTAAAGCCATTCACACAAAATCATCGCTCTCTCCATACTGTCTTTTCCTGTTTAACTAGATAATAACGATTCGTTATTTCAATTTTTAGCGATATTCTAGACACCTGGATAGTATGTTAGATGGGCGTCCCGGATCACTTTTCTCCAGCTCTCGATGTGCTCAAGATCTTAAGAAAATGAATTTTCTTATAAAAGTACTTTTCTTACACAATCTTTTTAAACGCTTTTAAATCTTCCTTCTCTAACAAAAGTTCTTTCGTTAAAAAGTGGTTTTGCTAAATACATTTTTACAAAAATGTATTTTTAATACTAAAAGTATTTTTTATAAAATATCATTTTTGCAAAAAATGACGCTTGGAGGAAGTGGTCCAGGACGCCCATCTATTCTACTGAGACTATCGAGATAGTCAAACACGACACTGTGCCACAGGACATCGGTTTCTTCATCAGCGACATTTGGCAGCCTATACTACAGACAGAAGGATCTTCTATATCCAGAGTCCATTATTATTATTATTATTATTATGCATTTCTGGTAACGAGAGCCAAAGGATGCCTCATAAGCACATTTGGCACTGTAGCTCAGAGCCTGGGGAAACCTGTAAACAAGGGCACTTGCTATGTGAACCAGAAACATAGAATTAAACCCCTAGTCTTCCACGATAAGTGTTCTGGGTTCTTTTACGTACATTACTTAATCTAGTACACAGGACTAAGTAACGTCCCATCCGAAGGACGAAGCGGTTATAGTTAAGTGTCTTGGCTTAGGACACAAGCGCCGTGACTGGCCAGGCCAGGATTCGAACCCACATTGCAACCACACAGAACTGGAGTCCGATTCTGCGAGCGCTCGGCCACGACACCCCTACGCCAACCCACCCTCGCCACACCACCAGACTGGGGATCCCTATGTCCTAAGTCCAACACCCTCCTTCCCACCTTTGTAACAAGCTGATTCAGTTCAGTGAGCACACTCCTCTCCCCAACCCCTAGGATCCTGGTCTCATAGTCTCACGGTTTCCCGCATACGCGCCTCAACGAACTAATCCTCCAGCATCCATTCATGGGATGATCCTCCAACCCAGTCTACTTAAGCAGCAGCATTTTCCAGAATCCGGCATTCTCCTCAGGACAGTCAGAGCATACTAGTCGAAACGTCGAGTTGTACCCCAGTTCTTTTCAGAATTAAATTACTACTCAAGTGAGATTCCCACATGGTGTCACCGCAATTAGTCTTTTTATTACCAATATTGATAAAATAAATATTAAAAGATTTAGAAATATCTTTATCATTTTCTATTCGCACGCCATTTTGTACAAAATAACATGGGTTAGATTTAGTTTTGGATCTATATAATAATGGACCTGAGCTTTATGTGCCTTATGATTATTTTCTCTCTATTGAACTGTTCTAAAAAGCCATTCTTTTTAGCTGTTCTAATGTGGATGTAAGAACTATACTGCGCATAGGAAGATTTGTTTTGAAAAGTAATATTTACGTCTAAATCAGAACATAAATATAGCTATTAACCATGGAGACTTGTCTTTAATAACTCTGCATTTGAGGATCCCGTTGTGGAAAATGTTTGTTAAAAGTTTTATTACATAATCTATGAATTGGTCCTAGATTTCATTCACATCTTTTTGTAGAAAGTAACAAATCCGAATTAGTGTCATTAAGTTCTTGGTTAGAATTTCGAAGATGTTGTTTTATTAAAATTACATTTGGTATAATTCAGTGCTTTTGGATCTCGTGCTTTACATTTGTCTATAACCATAATGGGAAGATGGTCATAATATCTGATTAAAATACCTGCTTTATAACATAAACTGGAAAAATTGTTACCTTTAAATAAAAATATTGTTTTAGATTTTTTAATAAAAATGGTATAATTTGGAGAAGCTCTCAAAACTTTTAATCAATATTCTTGAAAAGACCAATAAAATAGAAGATGGTTAAAGTTTTGCACGAAAGAACTTTAAAACTTTTGAAATGTTTAAAATGCTGTTAACATTTGTCAAATAAAAGATTTCCTTTTATAACCATGATATTAATGATTCATTTTCTAAATAACTTTCCACAACCGACAGAAATAAACACCAAGAATTAAGTAGTCTTCATTCGCTTCTTCTATGGACTGTGTCCATTTTGAGAATCAGTATTTCTTTAAAAAATCATTGCATGCAAAAGCAGTCATATCTTCTGGTTTCCACCGACAACAGCTTGTTGATGGCACAGAACAATAAAATCAGATGTTCAATGTAGAAAAAAAATGTTGAGAGTCATGTAAATCCCTTACTATTTGAATCTAAGTAAAATCAGTGGTTAAACAACTTTCCACTTTCACTAACACTATCTTTCAAAGTAAATCTATAGATTTTCACCAATTTCTGAATGTACCTTTGTCTTAGAAATGCTAAGACAAAAGGTAAGTGCACCATCATTCACGAGAGTGCCGCGAATTACGCATATGGACGATAATTTTTCACTGAGCATGTACTATGACCGTGTTGGTCACTATTTTTAAATTTGATGTTTTTTGTGGTCATAGAATATAAAAATAAAAATAAATGAATAACGAGTTACCTCAGGAGGTATGAGTTTTGTCGTATATAATAAAAATAACATAAAAGTGTTATATTGAATACAATAACTTCTGGTTCCAGTCATCCCATATAATTTTAAATTCTTCCAACCGTAAGTTCCGGTTTCAATTATGTAGAAGTCATTCATACTTCACCATAGAATTTTCTCCCTCATAATATGGGTGTGTCAATTAATGTGTATAGGTTGGTAAGAATTCTGTCTAATGTTTTTCTCAAGGAAAGCAAAAAGTATATATTTACAGAATAGTGATTCAGAGATATTTCTTCACTTGTGAGAGAAGCAATGTAGCATAGTTCTAAGGTCTTTAAGATGAAAACAAGATTGTGACAATATCTTTTGGTTCATGAGATATGATTTTTGAAATATTAAACTTTGATTTAGTGTAATTCGATATCTGATGCCTGAACCATGACGTCTAGCGTAGGATACAACTACATGTTAAGGTCTAACTATGTGTTAAGTTTTAAGGTTCTGTACGGAATAATGCTGAAAATGTTTAGGCCTTAATCTTTTTAATTTATTTATTTATTTATTAATGATAATGAAACATATTATTTGGTTAATACATAAATTAAAATGAAACAACATTCACTGACCATTTTAGAAATTTGCTAACCGGCTAACCAAACCAATATTTAAAAGTAAGCGTCCAACAATTTTGGAAAAAATTTACCAACCATTTGTTTTCTAGACTCTTTTTTGCCCACGATTGTTTTGATTAAACAATCATTATGAGAAGTTTATTGATGCTTTTTCGTAAAAAATTTGTACACATTATCCCATTTGCAAAATTAGAATTTAATTAAGTTGATAAAAATAATAAAAAGAAAAGAAATAACATATATAATAAAGTTAAAAGAAGATTTGAATCTCTTGTCTCAAAATCAAATTCTAATTGATTTTGTATTTAAATTAACTTAGTGCATAGAAACTTTTGTCACTGGAGCATTGGAGAAAACTGTGTTACCCTGAGGTGATTGCCCATAAACGAAGAGAAAAGAAATAAATTCTTTACAAAAAATCCTCCTCACGAAGCCCCGAGTTAATTGAAGTCATGAATGCCAATGGCAAAAAACGATCTGTTAGAATTCACTCTTAGATTTAGAACAAGCGCCAACAATTCCCAAAACTGTGTACACCAATTTACATCTTAAAATATTAAAGGACAACGATATTGAAATTACCGTAAACTATAGTAAACTTGTGACGACGAGGACGCGTAATGTATTATATTCTAATTAGATACTGCATCATTTATACCCAGTGTATACAGTGTATACACTTGTATACACTTGTATACACTAACAAACTAAGACCTCTTGTCTGTGGTGTGACAGATTCTTGCAAGGCCGTTCACATGTGAAATGGGCTGTGCATATGGTGATCTGAATAGTTCCAGTTGTTCATTTAAATTTGCGTTTTCGACCAGAAGGATAGGTTAAAATTGGGTCATGTCTGTGACATAATTGAGATCTTTTAAGGGGATGCAAAAATTGTGCAAAATATCTTTTTTGTGGTTCATGAGATATGATTTTTGAAATAATGTCAACTTCCGGTTTCAACCGGAAGGAGATGTCGAATTGGGGTCACGTCTGTGTACGAAAATCACATAATTCAAGATCTTTCAGATGATGCAAAGATTGGGAAAATATCTTTTTGTGGTTCATGAGATATAATTTTTTTGAAATATTTAAACTTTGATTTAGTGAATTCGACACCTGTTGATCACCATGCAACGTCACTGCAACAATTTTGTCAACTTGTTATGTTCTGTTCATGTGTTAAGTTTGAAGGCTGTATATGGTTAGCAAGGATGCATTTTATTGCCGGACAATCGTCATGAGAAGAAGTAAAAAAAACACCTAATAAAAACTTTTAATTACTTTTATTTTTTAATATAAGAGGAGTGAAAAATAATTTTTCATGCAAACCAAAGTCCATCATAGTTTGAAAGCTTAATCTCACTTATAGTTTTAAACCCAGAAATGAGATCCATAAAATTGATCCAAATTATTTCCATTTCATTTCACCGAATTGTGAGGCATAAGGCATTATCATTTTAATGGAGAGGAGAAATTTATTTCAGAATGATGGCCATTAGAGTATCATTAGTTTGGGAGGTTTTCGTTGGGCGATAATATTTTTCCATATAAAATTCATACTAGCCTTCTGTGAACATTGACATTGAAAATAATGAAAGAAGTTTAGGTCAAAATACAAACCTCGAAGTTTTCCATAGCAAGATATTTTCCAATCTTTATCAATACTCTGCACACCATGTCATTCATGTACGTTGCCCTGGAAGATAACATGTGTTTCCATTCTGACAAGCTTGTGGAAATAAAGGATTCTGTATTAATCCGAGTGAGCAGACCTTGTACATACATATAGTTGCTTGGCTAAAACCTATAAAGCTACTGCAAGCTGTACCCATAGAGGTTCCCTGTTGAGATGAGGCATTATCTTTAAACTCTGACCAGTTGTCACTGTGAACAATTGAACAGAATAATTAATTTATATAAATAATCTGATAAATAAAATCACAAATTTCAAGCTTGTCAGCTGCATTTTGTCTCTTCATCGAGCCTCGTTTTAATAGCACATTTTGTGGATCCTAAAGAAATGCGTAACATGCGAGGATAAGGTTTTATATGGAAATGAGTCGATATAGGTGTCTGACTATCTGTAATACAAGCAACTTCTGAAACCTATACGTCATTTATTGATCAATTACCTCAATACTTATCCACTGCGTGGAGACCCTACTATCTCCTCTCAATTCCGTTGCTTGTAGCCCTATTCATACCTTATTCATTATTATTGTATTATTATTATTATTATTGTTGGTTTTTATTGTTAGTTTATTTCATTAAAAACATAGCGAGCGTGAGAGCCGAATTGCATTTACATTGACCAAAAGTTAAGGCAGAAATATATAATTGAAAAAACACTGCAGAAAATAAAAAGTAAAAATCACAGTTATGAATATATTTGTTATATTAACTTAGAACTACGGACAACATTATCTAAATTATTTTCTTTTAGACACTCTTTGTTTGAGCGAGGTTCGTTTTTGGTTTTGATTTTATTTTTGAGCTGTTGCATCTGTTAGCTAATTGTATGTTGTTCATGCAAAAGTCCTCGGTGGCTTGTTACCATTTCCACCAGTGGCTTGTTCATTCCCTCCAGTGGCTGGTTCGACTTTACCACCAGTGGCTTGTCGATTCCCTCAGTGGCTGGTTCATTTCCACCAGTGGCTTGTTCATTCCCTCCAGTGGCTTGTTCAGCTCTCAGTGGCTTGTTCATTCCCACAGTATTTTCATTTCCCCTCAGTGGCTTGTTCATTTCCCACTCAGTGGCATTGTTCATTCTTCCAGTGGCTGGTTCATTCCCTCCAGTGACTTGTTCATTCCCCTCAGTGGCTTGTTCATTTCCACCTGATGGCATTAGGTTCCCCTCCGGTGGCTTGTTCATTCCCTTCGGTGGCTTGTCCTCCTGGTGAGCTTAGATGCAGTGGATCAGCATCTTTCACTGGGAGCTTCCTCCTTGACTGATAATTTCCATTTCAGCCATAAGACCTATAGGCCAACCCGGTTGTGACAAACCAAACAGACTATATAAGCGAATCAGAAAACTGTTGACGAAGCATGAACAAATTTCATAACAAAAAATAAGCGAATTACACTATCTTAACAACATATATATGGTTTATGCTATTTTGCTCTTTGTCGTTTATTGAAATATTCTCTTTCAGTTTTTTGGTAGAAACAAAACATATTATATGTGATTTCTAGGGATTTTGTTTTGTAAATTGGCTGAACTCGTAGAAATGGCCGATGGGCCAACCAGGAATCATCGTATTAATACCAAAAGCCGATTTAGGCGATTGATAGTCGTTGATTTAATAATTTGCCCTACACAGACAGGTCGTGCGAGTCATACAGTGCTATATACAATTTTACAGATTAACATATGTACACAAACTGTGTACTTGAGGTTGAAAATTAAGGAGGCATAGCCATGATAGTGAATACAGATCACGTGTGCCTACATTTCCACAAAGATTGCAGCTTTGTAATTCTATCATGTACATGACATATATATGCTTAATTTTCAGTCTTATAAATTGCTAAAGGTGGAATGTAGCTAGGCCCTTAGATATGATGGGCCCCCACTGAGCAATGCCCCTGTTCCCGACTCCCCCCCAACTGAAAAAAGTCACAAGCTGGCTTCTGCCCGCTGCCCTGTTGTTTTCTGCCCACCCTCTCTCTTCCCAGACAATTGACCCAATCACTAGATAGACCAGCCTGTGTGATGATTTTTTGAGGATTGTTTTATTTAAGAAACACGACTTCGTTTAGCTATGTTTAAAGAGACCTGTGAAATTCAATTTTATTAATTTACATATTTCAAAGCATTAAAACAAAATAGGGAAGTCTATAGCGTAAATATATTGGGTTTTACTGTTTAAATATCAAGGAAAATGACATGGACATCACGAGAAGGCGCTGTTTTGTGAGACCACTTGAACTTATGTGTAGCAACACTGAAAGTACATAATATCCAAACCCCAAAAATAAATAAATAAATAAATAAAAGTCTGGTTTCTGGTCTTGGAGTGCGTCTTCAAAATGGGGTGCAGTGAAATATGTGACGCACACATGTATTGGCGGTGATGTTGAAGAACCCGCATTATTTCCCATATACAAAGTGTAATTGGTGGCTAAGAGGCCTCTCACTGAAATCATGGGGACAAGAGGTTTATACCCTAAACTGTGTAAAGTCTTTTAAAACTGACATGCATGGAGGAGAAAACTCTCCTCGCATTTAGACACCTTATGCAACCCAGAATTCGTGTCGATCCAGCAAGTTTTGGCTGCAATTAAGAAGAGAAAACTAAAACTAAGAAACCAACCAAGGAGAATTCCAGAAACTGGAGATTTTTTGGCCTAAGAACTTTCAGATTAACAAGAACATCAACATCAATTGATTTAATTTTGCCCTACACAGGCGATGCGCGATATATGAGTGCTATACAATTTTGAATTACAGATTAAAATATGTACACAACCCGTGTACCCAGGGTTGGCAGTATTAAGGAGGGCATGGCCATGATGAACCACAGATCACGTGTGCCTGCATTCCACAAAGTGCCACCTTTTGCAGCAATTCTATAATGTGCATGACTTGTACATGTTTGGGCCTGGTTAATTATTTACCCATTTAATTGACATATATATTTTTAATTTTCAGTCTTATAAATTAAGTTAAATAACTAGGTGAGAAATGTTAGCTGAGGTACACTAGATATGATATAGGATGGATACTTATATTTGAAGGGACAATATAGTCATGATGATTAACACAGACTTTCAACAGTGACTGAAAATTACTGGCTCAATTAACTGCAGCATGACCAATGGTAGTATAGACCTTGTCATGTGCTGGGAATTATATTCAGGTCACTAAGAGTTAATCTAAAACTAGCAGTCTGATTCCATCCCATGTTGATCATGATAGCACTTGTTGAGTACTGTATCAGGAAAGGTACACGGGTCTAAATTTAATGTAAAACTTAATTAATGTAAAACTAATGATATGGTATTAATGCCCTCAACTGGGGTTATATTGTATCTAATTAGTGACATAGTAATTGTACTGTGCACCGGTCAATATTGGTATAAATATTCCACTATTGTGTGCATATACCTGTTGCATTGTTGTGCATTGCATATAATTGTCCAACACAAGGTGGGACGTATGTTTCCTTATACTGGAAAAGTGGCACTCACTCTATATAAGTGTCTCAACCTAAAATGTACATTTTATTTAGTGCAAGCACTTGACAAATTACTTCAGTTTGTGGTGGATTTTTCTCTGCAGAACCTGGATCACTATGAATAAATGTCGTGGTCTGGACCCTAGTGTTTGCCGGCCCTGTTTTTAAACACTAGGGACAAAGCCTTGGTTTTGCGGACATGTTGGAGAAGTTTACGCCCGATTGAAAATTAATTGTCTCTCCCTACCAATGTTATATCACACAATAATTTATTCACCAAAGATTCTGGGTCCATGAATTCAGAAACAGAACAATCAACCATCATAACAACAAGGGCATTCAAATAACATAAATCTGTCCTGCGTGATAAACTTGTGATCTTAAATCAGAATTACTAGAAAGAAGTTATATAAACTTATAAATTAATGTTCTCTAAAGCACTTGAAGTTACCCACTATATCAATTATTAATTTAAAAAAAATAAATTGTAGGTTGCCAATATTTTTACATCTTTTTTTCGCACTATGTAGATCATCACTGTCAGATGTCAGGTTCCTTAAGGGCATAGTTATGATTAACATGGTAATTCACCCCATCATAGGCGCAGACTTCTTTAAAACACCAGCCTCCATTCTGATTCTCATAGAACTTGTGTGTATGTAGCAAGGATAGACCCCAGTATGGATACAGGTGTGTACTAAATGGTTTACAATAGCATAATACTCACCACTAGAGAGCTCCTTGCATACTGCATGTGCTCTAATCACGTCCCTTGTCCTTGGTTCTGCCATGGAGTTTGGCATTGTATGCGCATGTTGTATGCAGTTCTTTATTTGATTGACAGCTTTTTAGCCAATACATGTGGAGGAAATTGAGGACCCAAGGCATGCGCCACTTCTCCTTAGATCTGATTAGAGATAAAATATCTAGAAGCGTAGTTTACAGGCATTGAAGTTATGGCTAATCATAATTCATTGTTGTATTCTGTAGCCTTAGCCATTGCCAGACACTATATGTCCAGACACAGTCCTTCACTGTTGAATGACCTTGTTAAGACACCCCTCACCTCCCTGATACAAGTAATAAATAAAGTGAAACATTTCTAAGCACACTCTTGCTTGTGTTGTTTGAGCAAATTCCTATGAATGACTAGAAAGCGCAACATGAATCTAATAATGCTTAATTATAGGGTTGCGGGGTGGGTTTTCAAATGTAAAAAATAATTGTGTCCAATTGTTTTCAATATAACTGTGAGTCCAAGACACTGAACATCTCATGATTCCAAACCACTGACCCCCGATTAAAGCATTCCATCGGTCTACCAACATCTCAGGATTCAAACCACGCGGCCCCGAGTTGGCGAATTCCATACGCTCTACCAACATCTAAAGTTCAAACCACTGACCCCTAATTAAGCATTCCATCGCTCTACCAACATCCTCAGGATTCAAACCACTGACCCCGATTAAGCATTCCTCGCTCACAACATCTCAGATTCAAACCACTGACCCCTGATTAAACATTCCATCGCTCTACCAACATCTCAGGATTCAAACCACTGACCCCTGATTAAAGCGTTCCATCGCCATCTGTCTCAGGATTCAAAACCACTGACCCCTGAGTTAAGCATTCCATTGCTCTACCAACATCTCAAGTTCAAACACTGACTGACCATTTGAGTTAAGCATTCCATCCCTCTACCAACATCTCAAGGGATTAAACAATGACCCCCTGATTAAGCATTCAGCATCTCTACCAACATCTCAGAGTTCAAACCACTGACCCTGAGTTAAGCATTCCATCATGGCTCTACCAACATCTCAGGATTCAAACCACTGACCCAGATTAAGCATTCCCATCGCTCTACCAACATCTCCAGAGATTCAAACCACTGACCCCTGATTAAGCATTCCATAGCTCTACAACATCTCAGGATTCAAAACACTGACCCCTAGATTAAAGCATTCCATCGCTCTACCAACATCTCTCAGGATTCAAACCACTGACCCCTGATTAAGCATTCCATTGCTCTACCAACATCTCAGGATTCCAAATCCACTGACCCCTGATTAAGCAATTTCATCTGTAACTCTACCAACAATCTCAGGATTCAAAACACACTGACCCTGATTAAAGCATTCCAGCATCGCTCTACCTACCAACATCCTCCAGGATTCAAACCACTGATGACCCCGATTAAACATTCCGCCGGCTCTACCAACATCTAAGGATTCAAACCACTGACCCTGATTAAGCATTCATGGCGCGCTCTACATTAAGCATCTGGGATTCAAACCACACTGACCCCTGATTGAAAGCGATTCCAGCATCGTAGCTCTACCAACATCTCAGAGATTCAAACCACTGACCCCTGATTAAGCATTCGCCATCATCGCTCTGTATCTCAGGATTCAAACCACTGACCCCTGATTAAAGCATTCCATCGCTCTACCAACATCTCAGAGTTCAAACCACTGACCCCTGATTAAGCATTCCATGGCTCTACCAACATCTCAAGAGTTCAAACCACTGACCCCTGATTAAGCATTCCATTGCTCTACCAACATCTCAGGATTCAAACACACTGACCTCTGATTAAGGGGACTGAAATCCTTTATAATATTACTTAATGTAGGCGTTTGTAATAAAATATTGTTTTGAGACCCTACTGTGTCTATTTAATCATTGATTTATGAGTACCAAGTATTTTAAAACAATGTTTGAGTAGTGTTGGTGGAAAGCTTCATTTGCCATAAGATATGTGACGTGACGTGGTCGGGAAGATCCGATGTGTACATGATGTGCCATATACAAAAGTTTCACACACATAAGCGTCGATTTAATTTCTTCCGTGATTTTTTGTTTCGGAACTAATAAAATGCCGGAAGATGTGTTTCTGGCAGGATGCTTAACTACTTTTCAAAGATGGTGTTAGCCTTCATCTATTCCCAAGTGACCCAAAAATACAGCTGTATTTGGACAAGTAAAGTTCGACTGACAAAAGAGTAAAGTGGTCAGTCGCATCGGCTCACACATGGTTTTGTGCCAGCGGGTCATTTGAAAGCCCGAGGATTTTGAGCCGATTTCTCTTCCGACGCCATAGCGTCTGGGCAGCTCCTCCATTGCAGGGGGCGTGAACAGGTGAGGCATTTTACAATGGAAAATAACACTTTCAAAAACAATAAAACACATACAAAAAATTGTATTGATCTTTTTACTGATATAAAAGAATAAAGCGATCACATGTATTTAACTGTTTGATTTAAATCCATATCCAGTCCCCCTTTAAAGCATCCATTGGTCTACCAACACCTCAAGTTCAAACCACTGACGACCGTTTAAGCATTCCTGTCGCTCTACCGCAACATCTCCAGGATTCAAACCACTGACCCCCGATTAAAGCGTTCCCAGCCGGCTCTACCAACTTTCTCGGATTCAAACCACTGAGCACCTGATTAAACATTCTGTCGCTCTACCAACATCTCAGGATTCCGACACTGACCCCTGATTAAACATTCCGTATCAGCTCTACCAACATCTCAGGATCAAACCACTGACCCCTGATTAAGCATTCCAGCCATCTACCAACATCTCGGGGATTCAAACACTGACCCCTGATTAAGCATTCGCTATCGCTCTACCAACATCAGAGTTCAAACCACTGACCCCTGATTAAAGCATTCCATCGCTCTACGTAGCACCCCAACATCTCAGGATTCAAACCACTGACCCTGATTAAAACATTCCATCGCTCTACCAACATCTCAGGATTCAAACCGCAGCCCCTGGATTAAGCATTCAACCGGCTCGCTACTTCAACATCTCAGGATTCAAACCACTGACCCCTGATTAAACATTCCAGCCCAGCTCTACCAACATCTCTAAGGATTCCAAACCGCTGACCCCTGATTAAAGCATTCAGCCGCTCTACCAACATCTCAGGATTCAAACCACTGCACCCCAGATTAAGCATTCCATCGCTCTACCAACATCTCAGGATTCGAACATACTAGTTAACATTCCGCCAGCTCTACCAACATCTCCAAGGATTCAAACCACTGAGCCCTGAGTTATAACATTTCATCGCTCTACCAGCATCTCAGGATTCAAACCACTGACCCCTGATTAAACTTGTTCCATGGCTCTACCAACATCTCAGGATTGAAACCCACGGCCCTGAGTTAAGCATTCGCATCGCTCTACCAACATCTCAGGATTCAAACCACTGACCCCTGATTAAGCATTCCAGCCATCGCTCTACCAACATCTCAGGTTCAAAACACTGGACCCCAGATTAAGCATTCCCTTCGCTCTACCAACGTATCTCAGATTCAAACCACTCACCTAGTTAACATTCCATAGCTCTATAACTAATTAGCTTTATTATTTATAGTTTGTTTTTTTCTATGAAGGGGTGAAAGGGGGGTTAAGGGGGTTAGCGAGGGAAGCGAGGGGGAGCTTGAGGGGAGATTGAGGCGTTTTGATTCAGAAAAAGCAGATAGTCCTACACACTTTTTCTTAGCCTTATTAACTTATTTATCTTCAACCTCAAAGTAATAACATGTTGTCCTGACTGACTAATACACGCAAAGATGTTGACAATTTAAAGGAAGACCATAGTAAAGCATCAATCTCTAGGGTCTCAGGTTTTACTTCTGTTCAGATTAATATTTCTTCGGTCAGTCAAAACTATAATTATTTTATCATATACTTATTCTCTCTCCAGCTCTGTGGACCATGTGTAAGGTATGATGGCCAAGAAAGAATTTTCTAAATGTGTTTGAAAATATGAAGAAAAACTCAAGTCTTGCTAAAAACCATTGGGGATAGGTAACATTTGCTATGGTCGCCTTAAAGGGACAGTCACGATCAAAAGGGCATGGAATCAGATCGGTACTTTAGTTTTAGATTAACTCAGTGACTGAAAATAAGCCCCATGACACACAATGATAAGGTCATATTATTACCGTTTGCCACCAGTATTTTTTCAGTCACTGTGTTCATCTTACAACTATGAAACACTGGATTCCATGCCCTGTTTCAAAAGGTCTGCTCTGATTGTGGCTGCTGCCCTTTAAAGTAGAACTCATGCAACAAGACAAGATACAATTGCATACATGGTGTGTTTAAGTGACAGTCGAATACTGGAAGACTAGCACCTGAAAAAAGCCAGTTCTAGTAAAATGCTCTCAAATTTGATCATTTTATTTCAATTTGATCCTTTTAACCAGTTGGACGTCGGAATCATTTATTTTTGCTTCCAGTCCCCGTGCGGGTTTATTTTCAGTGAAAAATCTGAAAAAATTTTATAGCCATTAATAATAATAATTTTTTGTCAATGAAACTAGTTCGGGACAATCAAATAAACACCTTGCTCATTGACATTTCGAGCTAACATGACTAAATAGCTAGTTTTTTTAATTACGGTTACGGTTGTGTTTGTTCAGCACAATTAGAACCGTTAGCAGCTCCGATGCAATGGCCTACATGTATTAAGCGACAAGCGCCCGGTCGGCGAAAAATGACATACCTGGAGAGAGATCAAATGCCTCGTAAACAATGGATATAGAATTACGTCTTTACAAATGCTTGGCTGAGTGCGATCAAGGAACGGGTCTTGGATAAAGGGATTAGGCAAAAATCAACAAAAAGAGTGAACTTCGTTCGGTATTTGCAGTGCATTGTCGAGAGACCACGAACGACCCCATGGACTCCGAAGCTTGATTGACCAATGGCCATACTACGTATACCCGTTGGCTGCATACGCGACGGCACGCCACGTGTGGGCGTGTTGACAAAGTCTCGGTGACACCACACAAAAATCGAATAGATGTGTTGGGCGCTAAACTCTCGATCCGCTGTAGCCCCAAAAAATTGCGTGCATACATGCGAGGCGAACTGGTTAAATTGGTTTAACAGCCTGATCTGCATCTGGGCTGATTACAGCACACATACCACTGGAGGCATCATATTTCTATGCTTGATTGGTTGACACAGAATATCGCACTGCAAACCACCTCAGAATACAAGCAATGTCAGTGCACTTCATACTTCAAAACATGTTTTTGTGCCTACTACAACTGGACTAAGAACTGACCAAACTTGTACTATTAGTGCACGTTGCCAAAGCCGTCACATGACACAATGGTTTTTGGAGGCGCCGCAGCGTCAAGTTGCAACAGTGGTGTAAATCCGTGTGTCGAGAAATTGGGGGAAGGATGATATTGAAAAAAAACATCACTTTGTGCCATTCTTCTCTCTCTGGCAGAAAAAGCCAGACCTTCAAGTACGCCGGATTAGTCTATATTAAGCACATTAAGTATGCGCCAAATGAGCTATATATACCCAAATAAATTACCCTTTCACTGCTAAGAAGTTTAACATTCCACAAAGCAGATATAAGGGCTATTATGACCTCAATGATGACATCAATATTTATGACCTTTCTTGACAGCCATTTCATCCTCTGTCTCTTTCATCCAATCTTCATATTTGTGACAAGAAGGCTTGGCTGGATCCAAGTGCATGCAAGTCTTCACTGATGTTCTAGTTCTCCCTTCTGCTCAGACTTGGGGACGTGGTACAGGCAACCATTTTCGCATCATAGCATCATCCAAGGCCAGCCAAAAGTAATACTAATAACCAATCCAAAAAATTCATGAGTTATCAGATGAGAAGTAACAACCAACCTGACCCTTGACTTATGCATGAAGACAGACAGACAAACAGAACAGATAAAAAGATTTCAAGGGAAGGAACAACAAATTGACAACATTGGTTTTCCAAGTATGATTACTCTCTTTGAACTGAGAGGTATAAATTATTTATACTAACCTGTGAGATATTTCCAACTTATTACGTTATGAAATACTGCCATAACCATGGGCTTTACAGAACTAGGTCCATCAAAAATACGCTTTAACCAGCTATGTTGGAGTTTGATGGGTTTAGGGGGCTAGATTCAGGGTTAATAATTTTTTGGGTTGTCTTTAAGCAGCCATCTTGGTTTTTTCTACTACACCAAGTCTATGAAAGATTCCAAAAATAGAGGCTTATGTCTAAAAATAGACTGAATTGCCTTTCAAATAATTTTGGGTTATCTTTAAGCAAGTCATCTTGGAGCAAGCCATCTTGGTTTTTCTACACACAAGTCTATGAGATTCAAAATATGAGCTTATGTCTAAAAATAGACTAATTGCCTTTCAGAAACAGTTCTTCTATTACATTGTAATTTATGTTGGCCAGTCAAGGAACCTAGAATCCAAACTTATGGATGCACTATTTACAATAGAGGCTTACCTCTATCATGCATGAAGTATTTGCCATCTTGATGGTAGGTTACACTTAGCCCCTGGTGACGCGAGAAATATTGCACACGTATAATGGGATGGAGTTTCTTCATTCCAGTCCATCTTTTAATCCATAAATAATGCAGGTGACTCACCACCAGATCCTGAAACAAAAGATAAATACCAAAAACCAAACAGTAGAAGTGTGACCAAGAAACTGTGGCACACCTATCTAGAGTTAAGCAAACATTGTTGACCTCGATCAGTTTGGTTTTGGCGAATACTCAGGCTGATTCATTTATATAGCTTGGTTGGCTGACTGAGATGCATAAATACATGGGTTTTGCCGGGTGAGACTGGACTGTGTGTATTGCTCTTAACACAGTACTGTATCCTTAGGATCAGTGCATGTAAAAGATCCCAAGATAATGCTTATCCAGAAATAGGAGGGATTTAACTCTGTGGTCACTTTCTGATTCTTCTATCCATCTTGGTTAAAATGGTTAGCTCCTGTCCATGCACCACTCAGAGTCAGTTATCTGGGGGGGTTACATGTATATTCGAAAGCAGAAGTGAAGAAATATATCAATGTTCATAGAAATATGTTTCAGTGGTCCAACAAGGGTTTCAACCCTTCCCCCAACAATAAAAGCGTGTCGTAAATCGATGTCGTACAAAGTGGGTTTTATTTGGGGATAACATCTTTAATGATATTACATTCAGAATGCTAAAACAAAACATACACACATTTTGTTTTTAGTTTCTGAGATATTAGTAAGAGACTATTTGCAGACACCATGTAAATAATTCTCTTTTGAGTGAGTACGTGGTTCCAAAAAAAAAAAACAGTTGGTTACAATTCTCAGTATGTTTTTAACGTTCTGAATATTTTGAGTTTCTTCTTCTCTTTCCATATGGCTGTATATGGCATAAAAATTAAGCTGTGTGCCCGGAAGAAGGCCGTAGAATCAATTGGGTTATTCAATTCAATTAATTTTTATTTCACATATGTCAATACCATTGGTACGAGTTAAGTGTGCGCTTCGATCCTTTTGCTAGGAGCGCATAATGAATTATAATAACAATAATAATAATAATAATGTGTGTGGACATTATATAGGCGCGCATATCCCACCAAGCTAAAGTGGTGCTCAAGGCGCATTATATCATTACCCTACTCATAAGGCTCATAAGGCTCATAAATCATTCCTAAAACCATCTCAGCTCCTGGGAGTATACAGCTCAATTGCTGCCATTACAGGCGCATATGAGAGGGCTAATCAACCAACTCTGCCACTCACAGGTACCCATTTAACCCCTGGGTGGAGAGAAAGCAATTATGATTAAGTGTCTTGCTCAAGGAGACAAAGTGTCACGGCCGAGGATTAGAACCCACATTCATTCTGCTAACACCAGAACTTGTGTCGATGGCGGTAAGCTAGACCCGGCTTCAGCTCACGACACTCCAATTGATTTCAAACCTGGGCCAATTTCCTTATGACTACTAAGCAGGAAAAAAAAATACTTCTAAGAATATGTTGGTTACCAATCAAACTTTCCTTACAGAATATGTAGTACTTTGGCAGGAGAGTCCGTTTTATATTAGCTTAATAAAATATTTGTTCTTAATTAAAATATTCTGCTTAGCAGCTGTATGATGTTATAAAGAGCGGTTATACAAGGCAGTTATAAAGGCAGTTATAAAACAATCATAGCCTTAACACACTTGATTTCTAATGATTGGAGTTTAGAATTTGTCATTATTGTTACTATTCTTTTTTTTTAAGTTAGCATTCATACTTAAAACAACTTTTAAGGGACCCTGGGGGTATTTATAAACAAACATCATTATCTCTAACCACCCACGAGGTATTCTGGCTGAGGAAGACTTCCAGATCACCAAATTCCATCAGTGCACTTTTGGAAAAAATGCCCTTATCTTCAAAATGTACCATGCATGTTTTGTTGATCTTTCATATTCAGCATTTATATTTTGGCCTATACTTCTTACCAGGTGGTTATTTTGCCCATTGAAAGGGTGAAAGTACCAATTTCCAACAGTGCTGAAATTTTTTAAAGAAGTGCCCTTGGAGGATTTTGCAGGATTTAAAGGGGTGGTTTAAGGGTTATACAAAAAAAATATTTCCAGATACATCTTCTGAAATGATGGACTCCCCATTGCACAGAATAAAAAGGTGATGTGTGTAATCCTCTACTGTTTGACCATTTGAAACCATTCAAAATTTCCACTTACCAAAATGCCCATTGGTTTTGTACACACATGGTGATACCATTTAAACAGTGTTGGTTGGCAAGCTTTACTACCATTCAAATCCATTCAAATGCATAGAGGGTCCATTGATTCACCACTTTAAGTATCCAAACAAAAGGTTTTGTTTTAGCTGTGTGCTACCATTGGAAAGATCCAAACAAGGTTTTGTATTAGACAGACCTACCATTCCAAAACCATTTGGGAAATCAAAAACTATGCACAATTATTTTTACCATTCCAAAACCACAAAAAGCGAATGGTTTCCAAATGGTTACATCAACTTGTATAGAAAAAGGTACCAGAAGGAGGAGGTTAGAAGCGTACTTACTTTAAAGAACTCATCATGATCCAGCATTCTTTCCAAGGACGAAGATTATTGAGTCTTTTCACCTGTGTCCTCCCTTATGAAGGCAGCCATCTTGGGTGGAAGGTTAGAGACAACGCGTCATTCGTCGTATCTTTTCAGTTCCTTTTTTATTGCCTTCAGCAGCTCATCTTCAGAAATAAAGCCATCAGCCCTAAGATAGGAGTGTAAATGTGTGTCAAAAAGTCAATTCCTGATTAACTTTCAATCAACTCCTGGTACTATCAATTTTAAAGTAAAATTATTGGAATTCAAGGCTGGTTAAATTCATGCCAAACCTTGTGCCTAAACTACTGTAGGCATACAATTTTGACAGACAGAATTTGGAAACATAATTGCACAAATTATTACATGGAATATTTCTCTAGAAATAATGTCAGAACCCAACCACCACTTGCCAATGTCTATGGTCCAAGCATGTGTTTTTATAGCAGACGACAAAATCTCAATATCTTCACTAGATGTGCTGCAGTTCATTCCTCAAAAATCTCCAAAAATATTGCTTCTAAAGTTCTAATCAATAAAAAATATTGTTTCTCTTGTTGCCTTTCCTTTCCTTAAATGTTTGATCCCACCACAACATTAATGGCTGGGGACTTCTAGCTCCATGCAACAGTGTGGTCTCATCGTGCCTCATTGAGACATTGCTACATATACCTCATCTCCATAACACTGTGTGTGCTAGCTAAATCTTTAGGGTCCTACTAAAGTGCAATAAAATCAATCGTGGTTGAAGACCATGTACCTATTTCTACATAAGGTACATTGCAGTACCGATATACTAGCAAATTATAGCTATGAAAATCTTACCCGACAGATACAATGAATTAATTTCCCATTTAAAATAATACCATAAAAATGCTGCATACCGTTTATCCTGGTGTACTGGTTCAAACAGGGTAATCATAGGCAGTTAACCACTGAACGTATGCATCGATGTGGAGCGGCTAAAAGGTGGACATCATCGATAACGGGCCGGCTAACAAGTGTGGACATCGCTCGATGTGGATAGCTAAGGTAGTAGAACATCGCCGATGTGGACAAGCTAAGGTAATGGACATCATCGATGTGAGGGCGGCTAAAGGTGTGGACCACGCGCCGATGTGGAGCGGCACAAGTGTATGGACATCGCCGATGTGGGCAGCTAAGGTAAGTGTGACATACATTGACGGGCTGGCTGGGAGTGTGCAGAACGTACGCATCGATGTGGACCTTCCAAAATTGTGGACATGCATTGATGTGGACAGCTAAGGGTAATAGACATGTGCATACGATGTGGAGCGGCTAAGGTAATGGACATCGCCGATGTGGGCCGGGCTAAGAGGGTGGACATCGCCGATGTGGAGCGGCTGGAAAAGGTTATTAGACATATGCAGTTTGAACTGTTTAGTAATTACATATACATGCACGCACACTGGAAAAATGATGGCACAGCATCTTAAGCGGCGATAATTATTTGTGCAAATGAGGAAGTGGTAATTCATGTATCCAAATCGGATCAGAAAGTTTTTATTGTTATAATTTCGCGAACAATTAGGTGCTGTGCTTTTTCCAAAAATATGAGTTTGTTTTGATTAGTGGTGTCAAATTTAGGAAAAAGCGAAGCATTTACATTCTATATATCGCACTACGCGCTGTAATAATAGGACCCATAAGATTTTAAGCGCTTGTTTTAATTACCTAAATCTCTATTCACATAAATGACATAGGGAGGTAGAATGTGTAAATCAAATCGCCACATATTCTGTATCTTACCCTACCCAGTAGATTAAGTGGAAGAACATATGGACATGATGATGGACATATGAGGAAAAAATCCGGCACCGCTACTTTTTAAGAAATTTTGTGGGCCTATAAATTAAATAACTAATAAAAAATAAATCCATAAATAATACCTGAAATGAACAAATAAAACAATAAAATATGGAAACAAAAAAACCCACACAGACCACCTGTGTTTTGTAAACATTAGCATCGACCAATCAAACGTTACTAAAGAATTGGGTCATGTGAAGCCTCCAGATATGTGAGTATTATGCATTTATTTTGAACAGAAAATGCACATCAAAATCACTTAATCGCCGGTGTCTCTAAGGCACAATTTTCATAAAATCTTGCCATAAATCAATAGTAGATATTCATTTTCAAGTCTCATTTTAGTATGATTTTAGTGCCAAGCGGTGAATTTGAAGAACTGTGCAATGACATGAAAAGCGTTAGGCCTGTGTGAAATCGGCCATTTTACAATTTGTGACAATTTTCACCGTTGGACAAAAATTTTGCAACCCGTCAAAAACAATGTCGCAGATGATCTGATTTCACTTCAAAATTCACCACAGATATTCAACAAATATGCATAGAAATAAATAATAAAAGTAGGTTTTTCAGGTGAAAAATTATTCTAAACTAAACCAATAACCAATATTTATATCAGGTAATTAAAGGTCTTGAAGAAAATCGGACGAGTAGTTTTTGAGGAATCCTGTTTTATTTAATCAAATATACAAGCATTGCGATTAGGCCAGCGACTGTCCATACACTATGTACAGCTCCTAATGACACTACCGAAGCTGTTGAATCAACCTACACACACCCGTGATATACACGCGCACAATTGGATGCTCGTTCCCTCACTTGAAAGCTTTTGAAAGGGTGTAAAAATACTCTCTCAGCTCAAACTAAGAAACAAAATTACGGCTCAAAACTTTCCGCATGATAGAAAGAGGTGTAAAATTCATTCAGACACCCGCATCTTACCTATCAACAGAAGATTTCACACTCAGCGGTGTTTACTTTTTTATCTCTTAAGTAACCCGGTTGTACAGTAGTTATGGAGATTGAAAGCAACTTATGGAGTATGTAAAGGAGCCCTTTGACTCAATAGGAAACCCGTTTTCATGTCTAATCACAATGTGCCTTGGGCGCGGAGACTGCTCTCCGAAGTGGATGCCACCTCAGCAGGACGCTGGCTTCAAATTTCTGGCGCGAATGCGCCCGATCTCGGAACGCCAGCGGGGCTGGTGGGACGAGAGTGGTTCTCGCATAAAAACCTAGGCGCTTTCGAGCGTACTTCGATTGCTATTTTATGTACATTGTTGGATAAGCTGAAACTATAAAACTTTCCAATGGGCCATTACATGTAAGATTTTGACAGGTAAAAGTGTAAAAAATTTGAAGTTAAGAATTTTGAGTGTTTTTGTGTAAGGCGATGTGGCTGTCACGTGATGTGACGGGCTTGGGTCCAAGCATCTTACTAAGCATGAAAAACCCTAATACAAGTTTAAACTAAACTAAATACTATAAACTTGGTGTAATTAATCGATGACTTTGACAGCCGAAACTTTGATTGATTTTTTTCACTTTTACAAACACGCATGAAAAAATCGAAAACGATGATACATTGGGTTATGTACTACATTATCAATACCTGTGTATTATGTGTACTCTAAAATACTGGCTACTACCGCCTGCAAAATGATAGCGCGCCCCACACAACAGCGCTGGTCAATGTGCGATCCTGGCGGGTGCACAGATCGCATGCAATGGCCTGATTAGCGGCGTACCCTACTCATTGTACATGTGCACGGTGGCAACTATTACTAGGATCCTTCTATTTTCTGGAAAGGAGGATTTCTTTAAGAAGGAAGAGTAAAGTCACAAAACCATCATAAAGGAGTGTATTTTAAAATAATTTTTCCTTTGTGCCTCAAAATTGATAGAATAATTTTTTAACTGGTTAGTGCCTGGTTGCAAACAAATTCCAAGAAAACCCTTAAAAAGTGGCGGTCGAATACGACATTCTTTCAATGAAATGTATACTATAACTGAGTATCTAGCTATGTGACAAAAATTTTCAAAATCAACAGATTCCAATACAACTGGTATCATTGTCAAGGTCTTGAATAGACGATTACAATGATATAAGGATCATCTTCCTGTGAGCCAAAAATAAGGAAGTTACTATGACCGCGTTGAATCCGGCAATTTTACCTAGGCCCAGTAAATGGCAATTATTTTATAAAGGAAAAACAAAAGAATGTAAATTTGACTTGTGACCACGTTTCCAAAGATTTTCACTCGGATTCCATAACTTTCTTAATTCTTGTCCGATTTTCAAAAGGTTGGTAACACTGGAATGCTTGGGAAAAGAGGAAGAATAATAACCTATTTCCAGGCTAATTCAATGATTAGTTTGTTTTGTAGTGCTGATTTACAAATAAGAAATACAAAAAAAATGTGTTAAACAAATAAATAAACAAATTTAAAAAATAATGAAAAAAATAAATTACTCAAATCTGAGGATTATTTTCCTATTTTTACACTGAAATCTTCGAAAGATTCTCATCCCTGATTTAATTAAATATTATAACAGTTTATAAATTATATTGGACTGGAAAGATAAAACAAAAAAATGAAAATAAATTTTTAAAAATATATAAAAAATTATCAAATCTGGGGAATTTTTACAATATTTATATTATAAATTATATACTGAAATCCATGAGAAATTCTTATCCCTGATTTAATTAAACATATAAAAAATAATAAATGATATTGGACTGGAAACATGAAGAAAAAATGAAATGAAATAAGTTCATGAGAATTAATATTTATTGTGTTTGCGCCCGATGTATATTAGGTTTATAGCGGACGATTTATCGGACTGAGAAATTCGGCCGTTGAGCGTTCGTTTTGTTGACATCAAAAATAATTACACAATGTAAGCGATGCTGAGCGGCGCAATACAATCTTTGATCGAACATCCAATTTCTGCGCGTCAAAAAAAGCGTAAGCATGCGCATGCGCATCGTCAATCCACGTCAAAAGTTAGCGGCCCAATAGGTAGAAAACAGAAGCATAGAAAAAATTAGTATAGTGTGGTTTGATAAATTATATTACTCTTGCTTTTGGTAAATCTGTTCGATCGGTTTTTGCACGATGAGCAGAGAGAACCAATTACTAATTCGAAAATTTTTTTGAAACTTCTAGATGCCGCATTCAGAAAATTTTGGGAACGAGGTTGAGAGTAGAATATGTGATCTACGTCAATCGAAAAAAAAGCTCCTGGTGTACGTTTAAAAGAACAGCCTCAGCAGAGTGAAACGTTACAAAGCACTATCTCCACGGTGTCTTCGCCACGGCGATTCAACCCGAGATTAAGGCCGCGGCCAAAAAGATTTGCGACAATGCGTGGGATACGCACATACCTAGAGTATCAGAGCAAACAAATGATGCTTTTTTGCCTTAACATTAAGAAGACCTGAGACAAATTTAATTAATGATGATAATGATGATGATGATGATGATGATGATGATGACAATCACGAAACAGATGCAGTATGTACGCCATACATACCTGATGTAACCCTTATTCTTGAACAGTTCTTTCGTTCGTTTCATTCCAATCTCTCTCCGAAAGTCCTGGGCCAGGATGATACTACACACTTCTCCCGTTTTTGTCGTTTTAGCTTTTGGAGGTGTCGGCATTTTGTTAAAAAGTAACAGTTAATATAAATCCGTGACCTAACTTTACATTGACAGAGTGCTACATGAGAATTCATCAAAACACAATGACATTGGTTCACATGACACTGACACGTCTCGTGGTTGCCTCATCGACTCTATGTTAACAATGTATTTATACCATACTAGGATATGGTGGTCTCCAGACTACTGTTGTCAAAATAATAGTTTTCTTTGCAACCTCCTGAACCTTACTGTTTTCCGTAGCCACGCCTCTCTCTTTGAACAATTTTGTGCCAGTCACTAGATAGAAGCAAGCCTGTGTGATCATTTTGGGTTTGTGTTTTATTTTATAGAACGACTTCCGGATGGGCCTGTAAAATTGTTTTATGTATTTACATATGTTGAAGCTTAAACAAAATAAAGTCTCCTGACGTAAATATATTGATTTACTGTTTAAATGTCAAAATGACATGCGAGGGGCGCTGTTTTGTGAGACCGCTTGAACTCGGTGTGTGTGTAACACTGAATGTACCATGTATCCAAACCCCAAACTAGAATTACTTACCTGAAAATGTTGACTGATAACGGCAAAGGCAAAAAAACTAGAGCTTAAGTGAAATTTGTTGGAACAAACACACACGGTGTTCAAAGTCCACTTCCCGGTTCAATCAAATTTTCAACGATAATCTAAATATTATATTATTGTGAAGGGTTTTATATGCACATAATAACTATCAATTTCATATTTCACAAAAGACACATCAATTTTGCGTTAGACAGAGATATTGAATTTGAACTTACTGTTTTGTGACAGAGAAGTAAAGGTCAGATGGAAATAGGTGGTTTTCAGAGAGGTCATATATGACCTCATGATTTATGAAAAAATAACTAAATTTGTCAACATACATAAATTAAACTATGAGATGACCCTTTAAAATTTTCAATTCAGGTGAGAAATCGTTGCCATGCCACTATAATTTGGACCCATTGGGCCAAGCATTTATGATAGTCATTTCACAAAATTACAATTAAGATGATTAATGTAAAGGAATTCAATTGTGTTTTTGTTTTCCTAATATATCATTTAGTTCTTGAGATATTGGCTGTTGGAACTTGAAAAAGTTTTGAGATTTGAAAGCAATAAATTTGAAATATAACAAGTGTGACTTGGAACATGTGTTTTTATTTTTAAATATATGACACTGACAGTAGCCCAACACATTACTTTTCAAAAACCATGCTACATGATAAATCAACATTAAAATCACTCATATGAAAATAGTTTGTGCCAGGGTTTGTAGGTAGCCAGATCAAACCTATTCAAGCGTTATTATGGGCATAAAGTCATAAAGTTTTGTTAGCGGAAAGGGGGACTATTATATAGTAACTGGATTAAAATTGTTGACTGGGGGTTGCTTGTACCTTGGATATAGCTAGCTATTTAGCCTTTCATTGAAAACAAACATAACTACTATACACTTGATAAAGTTGGAAGAAACTTGCACATCCGTGCTTTCATCTTCCCCTGTCCCCCACAAAAAGTAAATAATTCCCAGATTCAAACAAAAATTGATAACCAATTATATATCCACTGGATTAAATTTGATAATTACTTGCCCTTTTTCATTTTTATTGTAAAACCTTTCAATTCTAGAATTTAAATTAGAAGCCAACTTATTGTTGGTATAAGTCTTGTATAAAAATTTATTTAATTGATGGACTGCATGTTTTTATACTGAGGTGATCTTGTATTTATAATATACTTCACTTTCAGGTCAAAGTTTATAAAATAAAAAATATAATGATAAATTGACAATGATAGTGACACTGTAATCAAGCATCATCTCCTTATTGTGACAGCTGCTTATAAATTGTCTTTATTTTCACTAATCTGCAAATAATTACAAAATAATTTATAAATTTGAAAACAAATTCTACATTGATTTTACATTTCAAGGTTGTACACATGATTGGCTTAAATGTCTGTCCATACTACAGATTTACAACATAAGATCAGATGCCATTTTAGTACATAGAATTGTTAGAACACTTTAAAATAATCAAAGGGAGAGTTGTATGTGCTTATGAAATTGCTAATAAAACAATGAAATACATATTTATGTTTAACTTTGTCTATGTTGGGTTTCATGACTTGACTTTTATGTGGTTCCACATTTCCCTCCCCACAATCGAATTGAAACCACTTTGTTGACCCTGTTAACCTACTTGTAACCAATGTAGAAATGAAATTATGTACGTGGTCTTACACATGCAACAAGTGAAATGACTTCTAAGTGTAAATGAGACAACCATGATCCTTTGTTGACAAAAGAAAACAAAAACAATCTGCATTTAAAATAAATGTACTCTGTAATATGTACGGTTACGAGTTCAGAATGGGTGAACATTGGAGGTTGTCATTGGAATCGGGTAAATTTGGAATAATAATGCCTTCCCCTCCCCCAAGTTCTTAGTGATATGTGTACTGCCACTGGTTGATGAACCAACATCATTTGTTTCTTCTAAAATTCTTTGGTCTGTATCATTGCAGCACTATAGAATCCAAAAAGAACAAGGGAAGGGAGGGTAGGCAAACAAACTAATATCTAAGTATGAGGGGCCCCCTTATACTGGTGCTTTAATTGGATGATCTGGCAAAGGTATTCCCAAGAGGCTGACACACCCATGCAATGAATGGGGTTATGTTTACTATGTTTATATGGCCCAACTGCCAGGGATTCACTGTCGGCAATATACATTTTACTAGATCACCAACAGATATTGCTTAATAACTACATTTTGTGAGGATGTTTGGGTCCAGTCAAAAATAATAAGAATTCCTCAGTACTAATTTTGATTCCTGCATGTTAAAGAAATTCCTAGAAAGACCTAGATATGTCTTGAGGTCCTAAAAATCCAATTCTCTTGAGGGTAAAGACTACAGATGAGGATAAGTCCATATAAAATAATTTGAATCATACATTAACTCCTTTGATGAATGGATAAACTTCAAATGCTAGCCGATTGGATCACAAAGTTACAGACTCCTGACAACACCTTGTAGCAACAAGTAGCACTTTAAAATGGATACCGATTGAATCTGAAATATAAACTAATCATGTAAAACAATATTAAATGTTTTCAAAGAGGAATGAAGAATAATGGGTCATGCTAACAAAAACACACATAACTTAGAATGCCCTCATATGTTATTCATCAGGATGATAGGATTGATGTAACTTCAGAAAACTTGTGGCACAACTTTAGAAAAACAGTCCCTTCAGAACAATGCCTTTAAGTTAGGTTTTACAATGGAATGAGAGATTACGTAAAGCGTCTTCCTTCCTCCATGATAACTGACTGTTTCGTATCTCCAATAAATGTGCTGATATTTGTTTCTGGACTGCTAGTGAGAAAAATTAAGTGCTAGATATCAAGTATTTGCAACTTGCATGCATCCATCACCACTTTTACAAGACGCATAAGCACTACTGGTATTGTGAGGAACTATAGACACTTTTGTAGCTAAATTAACGGATCAACCCTTATTACACATGCCAGTAAATATTCAGTAATAAATATTTTCTGGTGAGTTGACAAAATGAGTATGAGTTGGTAATAAATGCGAGTTATGTTAGCTTTGCATACGAGTTGACCTGTTTTCACTGAGAAAGAATACAACATTGTGGATAAAGTTTAAAAAAATTGCTTTTGAAATAAAAAGTCACAATCTTCAATGTAGGTTGGTGGGGTCATGTGGAGTGGATCATAGGGCAGGTCAGGAGAATGCAATCATCCACACACACACATTTACAATAAATTGTCGTTACCACAGATTTATTGGTTACCTTAGGGGCTTAGCATGTTTTAGATGCTTTCTGGGCTGTTGAACTGATTCTCTCACTGATGCCAAGCCATTGCATCTAATTCCAAAACTCGGACATACTGGAGAGCTAAAATACAAAATATAAATAAATGTTTCAAATGATTCTGTGAAAAAAATTAATTCTGAATAGGGGAAAGAGCCAACATGTATTACTCCAAGTGAAGAGATGCCCTCTATAATTGGTGTGCATGTTGTCACCTGTACACCTACTGCATGTTTATTTTCCAATTAAAACTCACTATTAACTCATCCCTCTAAAACTTTTTCTTCATTTTATTAGTTTTCTTTTTTTTTATACAGGCTCTTCATCTTTTTTATATATTGCAGACCTGAGCCTTTCTTTAAAAGCATAGAAGGACAGACTTTTTATGCTTAATAATAACAAAACAACAAACGTGTAACCTAGCTCAAAACAGGTGCCCCTATGACAATTTGTAGCTACAACTGGCAGACTAAGTCAAGTAAGCATACAAGTTAGGTTGAGTTAGGGATATATGTTCCTCGCTGACTTGACACGAGAACATGCAGAATTGCAGAAGAACACAACAACACACGAACATGTATATATTTACATGGATTTACTGTATATGTACATATGTGGCGAGTTACGATGCTCTTTTGACTTGAACTGGACTGCATGGCAGTTTTAAACTTTTCTGGACAATAATCTATCCATACTCAGTCATTATCCTTAGTTAAAATGCAAACTTAAAATCATGTGGGTACACAAAAGAAAACAGCGAAAAGAGTAGACTCAGTATAGTTTTACGAAATCATGAAATAGATGCAGGTACCAACAGTTTCGTCCGTCACGAACCTCCATTGGTTATTGTGCATGCAATAATTATGTTTACGATAGGCCTACTTTACAAACGCACATTCTAGGCCAATAAACCTCTAAATAATGTCTACTTACCTCTTAATAATGCAATGGAGTATATTTTCCTCTTTCTCAGTAACCCATTTTATTTTTCTTGTTGTTTTGCTTTAGGGTTTAATAAGAACTTGGCAAAATTCCTCAGTCAATTTTTTCAATATGGCTAAACGAAAATTAAATGGCCGCCGCTGAAAATGTTTTGCTGTGATAAATGTCACGTGATTCACTGATACGCAATGTGATTGGAGATTGCCTCGACAGATTGCCTCAAAGTGAGAAAGCCAAGTAGTCTACTCATTGCCACTGGATTGCATGAAATACACACAGGGCAATCTCCGAAACAATCTCATTGCCAGCAACTTTTATTGCTGGTGAAAATTGCCCGAGGGTGCCCCGTGTGACAAGGCCTTTTACGTTTGTAGGCCAATATTACGCTCCGTATATTGCTGTGTGTACGTATTCTGTGCACGCGATATATCTATTCGTACATACAGGGAATAGTAATTCCAGCATATTGTTTCATTAACCTTCCGGTTTCGAGCGGAAGGAAAGGTCAGATGAGGTGGGGTCACGTCATACAGAGAAACGAAATGACATAGTTCAAGATCTTTAAGATAATAAAAGATTGTGAAAATATATCTATATGGTTCTGAAGAGATGTGATTTTTTGAAATTGTGAAATTTTCAACTTCGGTTTTTGACCGGAAGGAAAGGTCGAATTGGGGTCATGTACTAAAACGAAAAATTACATAATTCAAGATCTTTCAGATAATGCAAAATTGTGAAAATATGCGGCTTTGTGGTTCGCGAGATATGATTTTTCGAAATATTAAACTTTGATTTAGCGTAATTCGACACCTGATGACATGTAATCATGACGTCTGAAAAAGGTTTTCAATCATGCTTGATAACTTTTTCTTTTATGTGTTTAAGTTTGAAGAAGGCTGTATATGCTCCAGCAGGATGCCGCTTTGTTACCGGACGAATCGCCACTGAGAAAGAAGGAGAAGAAAAAAAAAAAAAAACAGTACAACTAGAGCTTAAGTGTTTTGTTAGAACACAACACACGGTGTTGATCTGCTTCCGGTTCAATCAAATTATCATTGATGATGTCATATCAACATTTTTTCCAAGGGTTTGGCATCTTTTATAATAACAATATCAATTTCATATTCAAAAGACATATCAATTTTGCGTTAGAATATTGTTGAATTTGAACTTCCTGTTTGGACGAAGGAAGTAAAGGGGTCACACGATAGGTGGTTTGAAAGTTCTATATATGACCTCCTCATAGATTATGAAAAAATAACATATAAGTCAACTTATACACATTTAAAATTAAGCTACTACCGTAACAATATTTGTTTCCACTGCTATGCGGATGATATCAATTGTATGCTGCGTTCGATCATAAAATACCTGGTGACTGTGGAGCGAGCTATGGAGAATAATTACCAAGTGCATTTCTGATATAAATGGATGGATGTTGCAAAACAAACTGCAATTGAATCAAGATAAAAACAAGGTTTTGTTGTTACTAGCCCCAGAGTTTTGAGGTTCTGTGTCTAATATTCAACTGACGCTTGACGGTGCATCAATTAAAGCCTTGTGCCATCTCTATTTAAAAACTTCTCGGTGTAACATTTGATGGTGCAATGAATATGTCCATTCAGTACATATCAGTACTTATAATTGGATAATTTTCACGCCGCAATTTCTGTGGCGGATACGTCGATTTATCACTCAAGAAGCATGTCATCCATGGCGTTAGAGCACTTGTCCTGTCTCGCATTGACTATGCCAACTCGCTTTTGTTTGGTGCTCTTGGAAGCGGATCCTTAAGCGACTACTAACGTCTCTCAGAATAAGGCAGCTAGGTTGGTTTTGCGTGCATTTGGACCCGGGACAGGTGCCTCTCTGCGGATCTGTTGATTCTTACACACTGGCTCAGGTCAAGTCGAGATGAGAATATATTTTAAAATAAATTGTTGTATACAAATGTTATGATGGATGTCGCTCACACCTTATCTGAGTGACCTTATTACTTTATTTAGTGACACATTTACAGGATGAGAATAGGCCCAGACTCCGCTCATCACTCATCGGATACTAAGAGCTCTCGGTTTCCGCGCTCCACGAAGAGAGCTGGCGATCATTCATTCGTTGTTGCTGCTCCACGGCTGGATGACTTGCCAATGCCACAGTTAAGGGAGGCGATGTCTGTGCCCCTGTTTTCAAACGTCTTTTTAAGCTTACATGTTGTATAAATGTTAGATGTTTTTTGTTGTTTACTTGGCTTGCTTACATTTTTTGCTTGTAATTTTGTAAGGCGCTGTGCTCTTTGAAGAGCGCCATATAAGTGTTGATTAATAATATCATATTGTGCAAGGGTTTATCATCTTTTATAATAACAATATCAATTTCATATTCAAAAGACATATCAATTTTGCGTTAGAATAATATTTGAATTTGAACTTTCCTGTTTTGACAGGAAGTAAAGGTCAGATCAGGTGATTTGAAGGTGCATATATGACCTCGGTGTTCGTCGTGACAATACAATGTCACACACACACATTTATTTCCATGTTGGCAACAACTTAATCCATATTGAGTACAATAGTACATCACAGATTATTAATGTTAGAGTTAGTAAATTACAGTTTGACAGGATTTATACAAGGAGGAGGGCTTGGTAGGGAAAATGAAGCATAATGCTTTTAAATCTTCCCCTATGACAGACGAAGAACTCGAATATGACAAGGACATGTAACGGGCATGTGAGACCTGACTACTAAATAATAATTCATAACTTAATAATAACATGTTTGATAATAATTTGAATCAGGTTTTGTTTTTACTGCATATACATATTTAAAAAGGTTTTGGAGAATATGAACCAAAGTGTAAGCGGTTTCTTTTAGGATCCGGTTTGAGATGATTCCAAAATATAATACCACGAGAAAATACACTGTTTTTAAGAATAATGACGTTCTGTTATAATTAATGTAAAGATTACCCTTCGATGCACCACGGAGTGCCTAATATGTATCATACAAAATATGTTGCAAAAAATCTTTGAAATCAGTAGGAAGGAGGTCATTTTATACTTAAAACATGAATTTGCCTAGATTTAGATTGTATAGGTCGTTGAATCTAAGAACGTTTAACTCTGCAAACAACGCAGCGGTGTGTTCTAAGTACCAACTTTTTGTAATAATTCGAACAGCTTTCTTCTGTAGAAAGAAAAAGTTTATTAGATTGTGAAGTTAGAGCTACCCCAATTTAATATAGCATAATTTATATATGGAAGAATAGAGGGAATTGTATAACGTTCAAAAGAATATGTTGAGGTAAGAAAAATTTCAGTCTGTTCGCCATGACACCAATGTTTTTGGAGATTTTGCTGGGTCCAACATATCTATATCTATTCAAGAAGATTTTCATCATGTTAACAATTCCTAAGAATTTTGTACTCTTTACTTGGTTCAATGTGGTACCATTTTAAGCGTATTAATGTAGCATTGCGGATTGTATTGTTCATCAGTTGCCTAAAAACTATATAATTGGTCTTAAGTAGATTTACAGATGGTTTATTTGAATGAGAGCCATTTGCTTATCTTAACAAGTTCAATATTCAAATTATTAATAGCAATGTCTACATTGTGGTTGGATTTATATAATAGATTTGTATAATCTGCAAATAAACAGAATGAAAACCATATTAGTCGAATTATTATATCATTAACATAAATAATGAACAATAAAGGACCCAATACAGAACCTTGAGGAACTCCACAGGAAATTGAGTTATGTAATGAGATTTGATGAATTATATGAGACAAATTGTTTTACTTTAGCAGATAAGTACTCTTAGAACCAGTCCAAGACTATTCCGCGAACACCAATATGTTCCAATTTGTGAAAAGTATATCATGATTAACAGTATCAAAAAGCCTTGGACAGGTCCAGGAAAATACCGATTGATATTTAGCTTGTTTTCAATGGCATTAATAATTTTATTAAGTACACTCGTAATTGCTAACTCAGTGGAGCGTTGTGCTCAGAATCCATATTGCAATATTACCAATAAAAACAACCCATACTGTTGTAAAGCAAATTAAACGAGTATAAAACAATTTTTCAAACACTAGATAACACAGGTAATATCGAAATACCTCCTCATGATTGATGAAAAATAACTTTAGTACCTGCTTTGGTTTTCAATTTTCTGATATTGGAAAATAGTCCTTTTTAAAACTGCCGCTGGGGACACTCTAAACTTTGATGACGTTGGGTTCGATATTCCTTTTTCGCTTGATAAGGCTGATGCGGAAAAAATGCCATATCCAACCGCCACTTTTTAAGAGCTTTTTAAATAATAATTCTTTTGCAACCACTTTACCAGTTACCAAAATTATTCCTATCGATTTTGGGGGTTTACAGAAGTGAGAAACTATCTTAAAAATTTACTGTTATGATGGTTTTCGGACTTATTCCTTATTCTAAAAATCCTCCCCTTCAGAAAATAGAAGAATCCTAACTTATTATATCCTCAATTTACCCTAAATGATGCAGCTTAACTGGACAGTAACACAAATGAAAGTACCAGTTTGAATTGTTTTGTTTTGTTCTGTTTCAGTGAAGGATTCTCTTGTAAAATGCTGAATTTCAATGTGTGATCACATACGCGTGGACGTCTTCGAGCGCACGTTTTGAGACACTTACAGACAGAATTGTGGTCATCAAAAATTTATGATGGCCAATGACTCACCCCCCAAACTGTATTAAAGTTGATGGGGCACAGCACAGAAATATGCCCAAGAAAGAAAAACAGTTGAATCATGTTTCATCTTATTCAGATGGTTGTAAAATTGTTTTAATCTTGTAAATAAAATATTGTTTTAGATTTTTTAAATAAAATGGGTATCATTGGAGAACTCTCAAAACTTTTAATCAATATTCTTGAAAGACCAATAAAATGGAAGATGGTTAAAATGTTTGCACAAAGAACTTAAAACTTTGAAATGTGTAAAAAATGCTGCTGTTAACATTTTGTCAAATTAAGAGATTTCTTTTCAGTAACCATTTGATATTAATGATTCATTGTTCTCAATAATTTCTCCTAACCGACAGAAGTAAACACGCAAAGGAATTAAGTAGTCTTCATTCCGCTAACTTCTATGGAGGATCAGTATTTCTTAAAAATCATTGCATACCAAGCAGTCATATCACTTTGGTTTCTTATTAAACACTGACCTTGGCACAGCTTGTTGATGCAGCACAGAACAATAAAAATCACACAGATGTTCATTCGTGAAAAAAATGTTGAGTCATGTAAATCCCTTACTATTTGAATCTAGACAAAATCAGTGTGGTTAAACAACTTTTCTTTTTCCACTTTCACAAGCACTATCTTTCCAGTAAATCATAAGATTTTCACTAATTTTCTGAATGTACCTTTGTCTTAGAAATGCTAAGACAAAGGTAAGTACCTGTATCATTCACGAGTGCGGCGAATTACTGAGCATGTACTATGACCGTGTTGGTCACTAATGGGGGAGTTGACAAGATCAGACTGACATAACTGTAGCTAGGATGATCTGGCTAAACATGACTGGGGAAGTCATCGTATACCACAAATGCTTGATTTTTCATACAAAATATCTTGGAATAATTTGGAGTATACAGTATACATATGTCATCATCATCCATATGTTCTTCACCTTATTGCAAGCAGGTAAGATTACATTATTGCTAGCTATAACTTACACTATTTTTATTTTTCTCACAATTTGTCAGAGTTATACATCAAATTGAAGCTCCATGGCAGAGAAGATCAACAGTGCAATTTGTTTTGAATACCTCTGTTGGTTCTTGAGAGTGACCTTTTTAAAATTTGTAAAATCGTTAACTATCATGCCACTAATTTCACCATCGAAAGCATTATATGTAACTCATTTCACAAAATTACAATCTATAATTGTGTTTTGATGTTTTCAATAGGTCATTTGGTTCTTGAGATATTGAGCTGTTGAACTTGGGAAAAAGTTGTGAGTTTAATAAGCAATAAATTAGAAATTAACAAGTGTGAGCTTGGAGACACTATGTTTTTATTTTAAATTTGATGTTTTGTGGTCATAGAATATAAAATATAAAAATAAATAAAAAGACGAGGTTACCTCAAGGAGGTATGAGTTTTCATAATATATAATAACAATAACATAAAATGTGTTATATTGAATACATTAACTTCTGGTTCCAGTCATCTCATATAATTTTAAATTCTTTCCAACCGTAAGTTCCGGTTCAATTGTTTTGAGAAGTCATTCATACTTCACAAAATTTTTCCTCATAATATGGATTGTGAAATCGTGCCAATGCCATTTGGTAAAATTCATGTCAATTTTTCTCAAGAAAGCAAAAAGTATATATTTACAGAATAGTGATTCAGAATATTTCTTCACTTGTGAAAAAGAAATGTGGCATAGTTCAAGGTCTTTAAGATGAGGCAAAGATTGTAACAATATCTTTTTGTGGTTTCATGAGATATGATTTTTGAAATATTAAACTTTGATTTGGAGTGTAATTTCGATGTCTGATGCCTTAACCATGACGTCACAACCCTAGGATACAACTACATATTAAGGTCTAACTATGTGTTAAGTTTTGAGGTTCTGTACCAGAATAATAGCCCAAAAATGTTTGGAGGCCTTAATCTTTTAAAATTTTATTTATTTATTTATTAATGATAATGAAACTATATTATTTGGGTTATTACATAAAACTAAATGAAACAACATTCACTGACCATTTAGAAATTTGCTAACCGGCTATACATTCAGCAAACCAATATTTAAAAGTAAACACACACAAATTTTTGGGGGAAAATTTTTTAACCATTTTGTTTTTCTAGACTCTTTTTGCCACATTGTTTATTAAACAATCATTGTAGAGAGATTTATTGATGCTTTTCGTTTTAAAATTTGTACATAATTATTCCCATTTGCAAAGTAAACTTAGTAATTAAGTTGATAAAATAAAAAAAAGAAAAATAAAATATATAATAAAGTTAAAAGATTTAGATCTCTTGCCTCAAAATCAAATTTAATTGATTTTGTATTTAGAATTAACTCATGAAAATTTTTTGTCAAGGAGAGCATTGGAAAAACTATTGCCTGAAATTGATTGCCCATAAACCAGAAAAGAAAAAGAAAATTCTTTAAAAATCCCCTCACGATGGGGTTAATTGAGAGTCATAGATGCCAACTTAAAAACGATCTGTTAGGAATTCCTCTTAGATTTTAGAACAAGCGTTAACAATTCCCAAAACTGTGTTACAAAATTAACATCTAAAAAATAAAGGACAACGATAGTGAAATTACCACCGTAAACTGTGTAGCTGGACACGAAGTTGCTTGTGACGACAAGGACGTAATGTATATTATATTCTAATTAGATACTGCATATACAGTGTATACAGTGTATACACTTGTATACACTTGTTTAAAGCAGGGCCCTCTTGTCTGTGTGTGGTGAGAGAGACCTTCAAGGTCGTTCCACATGTGAAATGGGCTGTGCAGAAAAGTACTTCTGACAGATATAGTTGTTCATTAAATTTTCGTTTTCGACCAGAAGAAAAGGGGTTAAATTGGGGTCATGTCTGTGTGTACGAAATTGACATAATTCAAGATCTTTAAAAGGGATGCAAAAAGATTGTGAAAATATATTTTGTGGTTCATGAGATATGATTTTTTTAAATATTCAACTTCTTCGGTTTTCAACCCGGAAGGAGAGGAGAGTCAAATTGGGGTCACGTCTGTGTACGGAAAAATCACATAATTCAAGATCTTTCAGATTATGCAAAGATTGTGAAAATATCTTTTTGTGGTTCATGAGGATATAATTTTTGAAATATTAAACTTTGATTTAGCGCAATTTTAGAGCACCTGATGACGTCACCATGACGTCACAACAACAATTTTGTCAGCTTGTTATGTTCTGTTCATGTGTTAAGGTTTTAAAGGCTGTATATGCTTAGCAACGAGGTGCCTTTGTTTGCGGACAATCGTCGCTGAGAAGAAAGTAAAAAAAAACACCTAATAACAACTTTTTAATTACTTTTATTTTTTAATATAGCAAGAGAATTGAAAATAATTTCTCATATGCAAAGCAAAGATCCATCATAGTTTGAAAGCAATCTCACTTATAGTTTTTACGACGAAGTGAATCCGATCATAAATTGATCAAATTATTTCCATTTCCATTCTCACCGAATTGTGGAGCATAGAAATTATCATTTTAATGGAGAGGGGAGAAATTTATTTCAGAATGATATTGAAATTAGCATTAGCATTGTTTGGGAGGTTTTCGTTCGGACGATAATATTTTCCGCATAAAGGAATTCATACTGGCCTTCTGTGAACGTTGACATTGAAAATGGAAAGAAGTTTCGTCAAAATACACACCTCAGAGTTTTCAGCAGATCTTTTTTTCCAATCTTTATCAATACTCTGCTCTGCACACCATGTCATTCATGTCGTTGCCCTTCGAAGATAGCACGCGTTTCCATTCACCAAACATAGGTAAGGGATTCTGTATTATCGAGTGCACGGGCCTTGTATCGTTAAAACCTAAGGCTACTGCAAGCTGTTACCCATACAGGTTCCTGTTGAGATGAGGTATTATCTTCACTCGACAGTTATCACTGTGAACAATTGGACAGAATAAATAATTTCTATAAATAATCTGATAAATAAATTCATAACTTTCAACTTGTCAGCTGCATTTGTCTCTTTAAAATGAGCCTTGTTTTCCTTGTTAACATTTTGTGGATCCCAAAGTACATAAATGCGAGACCCAAAGTTTTATATGGAAATAGTCGATATGGGTGTCAAACTATCTGATAAGTAATACAAACTATTCTGAAATACTATCGTCATTCATTGATCAATTACCTCAATAATCCACCATGGAACCTACTATACTCCCCATTCATTTATAGCCCTGTTCATACCTTATTTATTATTATTATTATTATTATTATTATTATTATTTGGTTTATTGTTGGTTTGTTCATTAAAAACATAGCCATGGGGCCGAATTGCGTTTACATTTTATAAAGTTAAGACGAAATATATAATTGAAAAACAATGCAGAAAATAAATAACATAATAAATACAAATTTACACAAGTTAAAATAGATTCTTAAAAAAAAAAATTAATTTAAATTAACAAATTAAACACAGGAACACAATTAAAGTGGTGGCGACAGAAAAAATAAAACTAGGATACAATAAACGAAGTGAGCCGACACTAGGAACAGAAATGCAACAGGCAAATAGGCACACACTATAACAATCCTACAAAAAAGAAAATGGAAAACAATACCTTCCATTTCTGCGGAAGATTTTTCTGGTATTTCTTCCTGACGTTGTTCATTCAGCATTAGCAGTCAATATGGACCCTTATTAAGAGATTCCTGGTCCTTGAAGTTGGACAAAGTCATGTTGCAGTATTCTTTTATTCTTTTCGAACAAACTGTCTCTTTTGCTAACATCTAACCGTAAATGCCCCTTCTTTAAATCAGGAAAATCCATCGTTAATTTTGCATGTGTGTGTCCTAAGTACTTCTGGATACACGTTCTTGCATAGAACTTATTGCTTCACATCAGTTTGGTAATCCATTTTGCTTCAGCCAATAGCGAACATCATCCTTTTGTCATCAATCTGCCATGCTTAGTGGAAGCTTACGTCTGGTCTCTTCTGAGATCATAAAAGAAAGGTGTGCTAAGAAAACATCTATTATGAAATGTCCTGATGCTTGTATGTGTCCAATCGAAATAAAGGCTATTTTGTTCATTTGGTCTCATTTATATTTCACACAATATTTAATAATAATAATAGCATTTATAAAGCGTCCTTTTCTAAGGATACAAAGCGCTCGGAGGATAAGCATCCTAGTAGTCATGAAAAAAATATTTTAACAATTATTATCAAAAGCATATATCAAAATGGTATATAAAGGTCATCTGCCTTTTTAGTTGACGGGAATCAATTAAAAGATCTTAGTGTTTGAAAAGGTGTCAAGTATAAGCGCTATTTGATACTGTAAGGAATTTCAGGTACAATCTTTTGGCAACATGTATATCAATCGCCGATTATGAATATATAATGCCCAATTCATTAGTAAAATGCTCCACCATAGGCGTTTATAATCAACAATTATAAATCATAAAACAGTATAAAAATATATTATTAAAAACTAAAATCACAGTTATGAATATATTTAGACCCCATATTAGCAAACTGCGGACAACATTATCTAGGTATTTTCTTTTGAACACTCTTGAATGAGTCCGTTTTGGGGTTTTGGGTTATATTTTGAATATTGCATTTTGTGTGTATTACCCAATTCTATTTGTTTCATACCAAAATCCTTTGGGGGTTGTTCATTCCAAAGTGGCTTTCATCCAACAGGGTTTTTTCCCCCTCCAGTGGGTTGTTCCCTCCAGTTTTTCTTTTTACCTTTCCTTTTTAAACCCGTGTTGTCATTGCCACCCCCGTGGCTTTTGGGCCCCAGGGGCCCGTTCATTCCTTCCAGGCTTTTCCACCCCGTTTCTTGTTTCAAAAAAAAAATTTAAAAGGGTTTTAAAAACTTATTTTGCCGGGTATCACCTTTTCCCCCCCCATTAAAAAGGGTTTTATGTACCAGTTAAACAGACCTTTCATCAATGGGTTTTGTTTTACCTCCACCAAACCAAAATGTCCTTTCATTTTTTGAGTGCACTAAAAAAGTATTATTTTGATTCATATTTTCATGGGTCCAGTGTTCCTAAAATTTGAAAAAGACTGGGGGGTCGGGGAGGTTGTTGGGGATTTGAAAAGGAATGACCTTGCTCTCCCCCAATTTTCCCACCTTGTCCCTTTGTCCCCTCTCATTTCCCGTAACATTTCCAAATCCTACTCCTCCCTCTTCCCTTGATTATGTGTTTTAATTTCTCCTTTAAATTTATAGAGCAATCTATATTTATTTATTGATAATTTTTTATGGTTTTTTACCTATGTAAATTTAACTTTTTTCCCCACTGGCTGCTTTTGGGGATTTTAAACCCCCAAATAATAATAATAATAACGGTTCAATAATTTGACAAAATAGGAAAGGGTTTTTCAAACAACTGAATTTTATTCCCTTACAACTAAAATGGGGGAAAACAATTCTTTTTTAAAATTTATATAATCTGACAAAAACCCAAACGGGTTCCCAGGTAAAATTCAGAAAAGGGAAAAAATTTGGCCCGCAACCCTGTACTAGCATTTTGTAAAAAAGGGCCCCCAAAGTTTTTTGGCCCACACAGGGGGACGATGTGGGTGTACGAGGAGGAAAGGGACAAAAAGCTACATGGGTAGAAGACATAGCCTAATGTTACGCCAATCAAAAAAGAATGCTTTTTAAGGGAATTTTGGTTTTTTTAATTTACCAAACTTATTCAAAAAAGACAGGGGTGAATTCATCCGACCCCACCTTTTAGTTTAACCAAATTAATTTACCACCCAGTAAGGTGGAGAACATAATGGGCTTTATGGATGATGATGGGCATATATAAAATTTTTTCAGAAAAATCAGGCATTTTTTGGTACGAACTTCCCCATCATCATGTCAGTTTATCTTGTAAACCCCAGTTAGGAAAACACGGTTTTGTACTCAATCGCAGTGGCAACTAATATAATAGGACATTCTATTTTCAAGGGGGTTTTTTAAAAGGGAAATCAAGTCTGAAAACAATCAAAAAGTGTTTTTTAAAGAAAATTTTTCACTTTCCTTTAAAAAATCGAAAAGTTTTTTTGGTTTTGGTTAAAAAATTCCAAAAAAACCCACCAAGAGAATAAAGTCATAATTTTGGTCTGAAATTCAAAATGGGTTTTTTCATTATTCATTACCATTGATCTTAATAAAACACAAGATTTTCTTCTAATTTGAGATCCTTAATCATTTTATGTACATACTTTCAAAAAGAGAGAGGGAAAGGGGGTGAAGGTAAAAGGGGAGAAAAGGGAGAATTTGGTCATTAAGACTCTTTTATTTTTTACATTTTTATTGGGAGGGAGATTGAACATGGGACGGGCCCCAATCAACCCCCCACTGGTATTTAAAAAGGGGAACAATAGGGAATAGTTGATAAAAAGGAAGGCAGTCATCTTGCCCCCCCCCAACGTTAGGGGTTCCCCCGTTTGGGGCAAATTAATGAAAGATTTTCCGGTTTTAATTCTTCACTATTGTCTTTTTCTTTTTCATGGAAAAGCTGAAAATTTTAAAAAAACCTGGGGAAAAAAGGGTGGGGAACTTAGGAGCCCCTAAAAGACAGGTAAAAAAAATAGACATGTAAAAAATGCATTTTTTCCCCCAAAATTTTTTTTCCCTCAAATCAAATTTTGTTTCCAAAAGAATCCAATATTTACGAATAACCTGTTATTTGAGGGGAAAGACTTTTTTTTAAATTTTTATCTGCCTTTTAGGGTCTATCGATTGGGCACATCGAAAAGGGAATTAAAAGCTTTTATATCCCGCTGTGGCATACAAAGGCTCTGTACCGGTAAATTTTTATAACAAAAAATTAATTTGGGAATAAAATGAGAGGGAAGAAAATAAATTTAGGAATGAAAAGATTAGGAACACAAAATTTTTTCACCCCCAAATTAAAAATTAAAAAACAGAGCATGGTATTTTTGGGGGAATATGAAAAACCATGGGGAAATTCTTAGAAAAAGGTGTGCCCCGGCTCAAGCTCGTGGTTTCATTTATTTTAATTCATTTTCAAAAAAAATCATTCATTGACCCAGTTCAGCTGACATCATCATCACAATAATCCTGGTTGGCCATTTTGGGAGTAAATGTCCCGTGTTAACAGTGTAGTCCCTTTTAAGGTGGTATGTGCGTTTACCGCTCACAATTTTTTTCCCTCGTGCAATCATATGCCCCCAAAAATGGCGGCGTGACAGACAGTAGCCGGGGACGTTGGTGCGGGGGTCAACAGTAAAAAAAATTGACAGATAGGGTCCCCTTTTTTTGACTTTGCCTGGTTTTTTTCTTTCCCGTTTGACATAGAGTACTTTTTTTCTGAAATAATGTTTTAGGTCTCTCAGATAGAAGTTCTGGGGGGACGCAAAATTCAAAGAATTTGTCTCTCTAGAAGATTTGTCAACACCACCCAAAACCCTCAAACGGGGCTCAAAGTGCATGGAGGGAAGGAGAAACATGGGTTGGGCGGTTTGGCCAGGATGATGACTACAAAAAACGAGGACTCTGACCCCTTTGATGTTCCTCTGTCGAAGCTCGTCCCCAAAAGCAGGTACACAAAAGTTTTTGTTGTTTATTATTCTGTTATACATGTCAGTGGCGTAGCTGGCTATGTTCGCCAGGGGGGGGGGAACGGGTCCCAGGGGCCCACCAATAAACCCATTTTTGGTAATATCGGAATCATATTCTTCAAAGTATCAACATAAATGTCAATGATATGATCAACGAGTTCCATTTGGGTTTTAATTTAAAACTTATCAATCAATGCCAAAGTCCGTTTTTCTATTTCCTTCTGTTGAGGGTCGATCGAAAACCCACCGTAAAAAAGGGGAACTTTAAAACCGGTCTGGCAGAACGCCCCTCCGCATTCTTTTGAGGGGAGCTTCGTATTTCGCTATTGATGGGGAATTTTGGTGAGATGGAACTTTAAAGTTTTATTTTTTAAAAAATATTAAACTTTTCGTTTTTTAATATTTTGTTAATAGTTTTTTTTATGTGACAAATTTTAATTTATAGTGCCATTTTAAATATTTATAAAATTTTTAAAGACTTGAAAGAGGTAACAAGCAAAGACCCCGACCTTGTAAACGTAAAGAAAAAACTTTTTTTTGCTGTTCTTGAGACGTTATTTGTTTCAGTTTCAAAATCAAGCCATCCTTGAAAATCGACAGGTATGTTAGTATGTTTTTCATAGACTTGATGGTGGTTTTGTAATTATTTGTGTTATTTTGGGAAATCCAAACAAAAAGAAGAGGATGGGGGTTGTTTGCAATCAACGGTTTGTACGTACATGTAACGTTGGTATATAAAGAAGAACTTTTTTTGTTGAATCAGGGTTGAAAT